>CM065168.1:45475349-45492849 GCA_033026295.1 Channa striata
TCCTCTGTCTTACACTGAAGACTGACATCATGTCCCTCCATCACAGGGAGGACAGGACTCTGCAGGATCACTGCTCCACCTCAACACAGAGACAAACTACAGCATTTCATCCATTTCCACACAGACTCATCAACACTAACTCCACAGTCTGATCTTACCAGGTACAACAGTGATGTTGATGATGTTACTGGTTGATCCACGTCTGGACTCACACCAGTAAACTCCACTGTCCAGTGGTAATATTACACTGATGTTACAGGAAGAACCAGATGATCTTCCCCAACCATCTCCACACTGACTCCTCTGTCTGTTGGTCGTGTTCCTCCTCAGTGTCCATCCAGCAGAGCTGTCGTCCTCCTCACAGCTCAGAGACACAGAGTCTCCTCTAAACAGCTGAGAGAAGCTGGGACTCACAGTCAGACGAGCTGTGAGGGAAAATCAGAGGATATATAGTCTCTACATTTTCAGTCTAAATGGGGAAGGATTCACAGTCATTCACTGTTACTGTTAAGGCCAACATTGACACACCTACAGAGTTCAAAATTTAGACACGTCTAGAAACAAACTTCAAACATCCAGGGTTTTAAAATGTGGATATCTGTTTCTCAGGAGTTATAATTATTGCAGTCCGATGTCTGATTGTTAGCGACTGTGGCTCAATTGGTAGCGTGGTCGTCCACCAATCCTACAGTTGTTGGTTCAATCCCTGGCTTCTCTGGTCACATGTCGAAGTGTCCTTGTCCCTGCTTAGCGTTGGCCATAATAAATCCCCATTGGTGTATGAATGTGAGTGTGAATGGGTAGATAAGAAGCAGTGTAAAACGCTTTGAGTACCAACAGGTAGAAATGTACTAGTCCAACCTGGAGAAGACAAACACATGGGTCAGCCTCTCAGCACCAAAGAGGAAGTGGGAGGGGTGGAGATTGGCTATGTTTCTGAGATGGAGGAATGCGATTTTACATAAATGGCGAACATGTGTATCCAGCGGCAGGTTATTTACAGAGTAGGAGAGGGTGATGGTGTAGCCAGAAAAAGAAATACAGTCAATGAAGGAGGAAAGTAGCTGATTGGAGGTACCAAGGAGAAAGGCTTGACGACAAAATAGGATCGCGATTAACCTCCCCAAGGGCACATCATCAGATCTATTTGTGAGGATCGAATGTGCAGGTTCAAACAGATTGGAATTTTTGAGGTGATCCTGAAGCTGAGCTGAGACAACCTTTGCAAGGCTAGTTTGCCATAACTTCTGGATCCAGGGAGGTTTTTTTAGATGTGGTGTAGTTATTGCAGTTTTGAATGGGACTTGGCTGCTCTGTATGACACCCTCAGCCTGTCTGATTGTGGTGACAGAAAAATGTAAAAGACCGCTTTCTGGCTTTGCTGTCCAGGGTTAGTGAGCTGGATGGTGTCTACCTTGGTGGTGAAATGTGCAATGAACCTATTGCATTGTTCCAGCGAGTGATAATGTGCAGAAAGTTCAAAGAAGTTCATGCATTTCTGTAATGAAAGCTGGACATTGTTTTGGGGCCGGTAAATAAGGAGAGTTATTACAGAGAGTGGCCACTTACATTCAACTGCCAGACTTTCAAAGGTGGACAGTTTCTGATCTGCGCAGGGGATTACAGCTAGACCTCTGCTGTGTCCGGTGGTGTGGGCTTTAATAAGCTACGATTAATTTGTCTCTGACAGTGTCACAGTGTGATAGCAGGAGTTCACTAACTTTGGTTTGTTGTGCAGCACTGCAGTGAGACCACAGCTCAAGAGAAATAAAACAAAATGTTTGTGAATGTTTCCCATTTGTAGTGGTTAGAGGTAACTTAGTGTATAATATAATATGTTAATGAAAATTCATCTGTAGTATAATAAAGGGTAAATGCTTGATTATAAAACGCTTTACAATGTAGCTTCTCATTCACACACTGATGGCAATAGCTGCCTTGTAAGGTGCTCACCTGACCCACCAGGAGCAACTTGGGGTTCAGGGTCTCGCCCAAGAACACTTCGACACATAGCAAAGAGGAGCCAGGAATCGAACGACTGACCCTGTGGACTGTGGACAACTGCCTTACTAACTGGGCTACAGCCATAACAGCGTTTGATGGTCAAATTGACCAATGCTGAGATCATTTCGTGATAAATAAGTTCTTTGGCAGGAACTGCAGATGTGTGGCAACATGTGGACTAGTCCAAAATAGTTTTTCTTTTCTCTCTGTGGAGGTGTGTGCATGAAAAAAGTGTGTCTGTGAAGAGACAAGTATATGTTTTATGACTCTAATAGTCTGGTAAAGAGAAATTGGTTTGTGTTATATTGAACATTATTGAAGCTGCGGCTACAATCCACGGACGTGGTGGGATGTTCCTCTTACTGAGAGTAGAGGAACAAACATGATGTATTTTCAGTATATGCAGATCACGCTAGAATGCGTTGCGACAGTGGAAGTTTGTAAATGAGTTTTTTCAGAGGCTGATCGGACACAGATTTGAAGATCACTGATCATCCCCTAGGAGCTTGAAATTAGCCTAAACTCACCACAGGGAAAGAAATAATCACGCGTTTGGTGACTGACTATATGGTGCAAAGTGGGTTGAGAGATATTCAACATATAATAAACCACATCTGTTCCTTGGGTGAAAGTTCAAGTACAGTAACAGTCACTTCAACCTGCAGACACTTGAAGCTGTCTCAGGGTTTTTGGAGCATGCGCCTTTAAAATTGTGTCTTTTGTCTTCTGATTTATGGACTCATATTAGCACCGACGTGTGGAGAAGATGTGGCTGAGAAAGTCTGTTTAACCTGTATTTATGTTTTTTGTGGACGAGTGGCTTTGAGGGTTTTCCTTTCATGCCTCACCTGACATGTTCATAAGCAGTAGTGTCACACCGGACTGTAGAAATACATGATTTCAAGCTGGGAATACTGTTCGACAAGCATCCATAATCATAAAAATGTGCTAAAAGTATGTTTAAAAACATGGAGCAGATGTTTTCACCTGCCTTATTATCACCGTTGCCCTTAAGTTGTTCATTAATCTTTTTTAGGAGTCGGAATGGTCTCATTTGCCTAATTTGAGTCTCCTAATAAATGAACTGGTAGCTATTTTGAAAGATATTTTGTAGCTTATATAAAATGAGTTGGCTGTCTGCCTTTCATCAGGTCCTGAAACCCAAGTGAAGCTCCTGACCTGTTACGGAGATCTGGGTGGGTGGAGGTGGAGTTGTAGTTGTAGGTTTTTCTGTAGAGAGAATCCAGCTGTTCAGGTTTGTACGTGGATGAAATAAGTGTTGAAACCAAAGTGAAGCTCCTGACCTTTGACGTAGATCCAGCCGGGTGGAGACTCTCCACGACTGCTGATGTGACACTTGTAGACGCCTTCATCAGACTTGGTAACATGGTGGATGGTCATGTGACCTGTAGGCTCAGTCCCGATGAGGGAGCCATCTTTATAGAAATCAGCCGGGAGCTCGGAGGAGTCCTCTGTCTTACACTGAAGACTGACATCATGTCCCTCCATCACAGGGAGGACAGGACTCTGCAGGATCACTGCTCCACCTCAACACAGAGACAAACTACAGCATTTCATCCATTTCCACACAGACTCATCAACACTAACTCCACAGTCTGATCTTACCAGTGATAGTGATGCTGATGATGTTACTGGTTGATCCATGTCTGGACTCACACCAGTAAACTCCCGTCTCTAATGGCACAATGTTGATGATGTTACAGGAGGAATTATTCAATTTTCCCCAACCATCTCCACACTGTTTTCTTATGTCTATGCTAGTGTTCCTCCTCAGTGTCCATCCAGCAGAGCTGTCGTCCTCCTCACAGCTCAGAGACACAGAATCAAATTCAAACAGCTGAGAGAAGCTGGGACTCACAGTCAGACGAGCTGTGAGGGAAAATCAGAGGATATATAGTCTCTACATTTTCAGTCTAAATGGGGAAGGATTCACAGTCATTCACTGTTACTGTTAAGACCAACACACCTACAGAGTTCAAAATTTAGACATGTTTAGAAACAAACTTCAAACATCCAGGGTTTTAAAATGTGGATATCTGTTTCTCAGGAGTTATAATTATTGCAGTCCGATGTCTGATTGTTAGACAAAGTAATGTACTAGTCCAACCTGGAGAAGACAAACACATGGGTCAGCCTCTCAGCACCAAAGAGGAAGTGGGAGGGGTGGAGATTGGCTATGTTTCTGAGATGGAGGAATGCGATTTTACATAAATGGCGAACATGTGTATCCAGCGGCAGGTTATTTACAGAGTAGGAGAGGGTGATGGTGTAGCCAGAAAAAGAAATACAGTCAATGAAGGAGGAAAGTAGCTGATTGGAGGTACCAAGGAGAAAAGCTTGACGACAAAATGGGATCGCGATTAACCTCCCCAAGGGAGGAGGTCCGGGGAGGTTTTTTTAGATGTGGTGTAGTTATTGCAGTTTTGAATGGGACTTGGCTGCTCTGTATGATACCCTCAGCCTGTCTGATTGTGGTGACAGAAAAATGTAAAAGACCGCTTTCTGGCTTTGCTGTCCAGGGTTAGTGAGCTGGATGGTGTCTACCTTGGTGGTGAAATGTGCAATGAACCTATTGCATTGTTCCAGCGAGTGATAATGTGCAGAAAGTTCAAAGAAGTTCATGCATTTCTGTAATGAAAGCTGGACGTTGTTTTGGGGCCGGTAAATAAGGAGAGTTATTACAGAGAGTGGCCACTTACATTCAACTGCCAGACTTTCAAAGGTGGACAGTTTCTGATCTGCGCAGGGGGATTACAACTAGACCTCTGCTGTGTCCGGTGGTGTGGGCTTTAATAAGCTACGACTAATTTGACTCTGATAGTGTCACAGTGTGATAGCAGGAGTTCACTAACTTTGGTTTGTTGTGCAGCACTGCGGTGAGACCACAGCTAAAGAGAAATAAAACCAAATGTTTGTGAATGTTTCCCATTTGTAGTGGTTAGAGGTAACTTAGTGTATAATATAATATGTTAATGAAAATTCATCTGTAGTATAATAAAGGGTAAATGCTTGATTATAAAACGCTTTACAACGTAGCTTCTCATTCACACACTGATGGCAATAGCTGCCTTGCAAGGTGCTCACCTGACTCACCGGGAGCAACTTGGGGTTCAGGGTCTCGTCCAAGAACACTTCGACACATAGCAAAGAGGAGCCAGGAATCGAACGACTGACCCTGTGGACTGTGGACAACTGCCTTACTAACTGGGCTACAGCCATAACAGCGTTTGATGGTCAAATTGACCAATGCTGAGATCATTTCGTGATAAATAAGTTCTTTGGCAGGAACTGCAGATGTGTGGCAACATGTGGACTAGTCCAAAATAATTTTTCTTTTCTCTCTGTGGAGGTGTGTGCATGAACAAAGTGTGTCTGTGAAGAGACAAGTATATGTTTTATGACTCTAATAGTCTGGTAAAGAGAAATTGGTTTGTGTTATATTGAACATTATTGAAGTTGCGGCTACAATCCACGGACGTGGTGGGATGTTCCTCTTACTGAGAGTAGAGGAACATGTATTTTCAGTATATGCAGATCACGCTAGAATGCGTTGCGACAGTGGAAGTTTGTAAATGAGTTTTTTCAGAGGCTGATCGGACACAGATTTGAAGATCACTGATCATCCCCTAGGAGCTTGAAATTAGCCTAAACTGACCAGAGTGAAAGAAATAATCACGCGTTTGGTGACTGACTATATGGTGCAAAGTGGGTTGAGAGATATTCAACATATAATAAACCACATCTGTTCCTTGGGTGAAAGTTCAAGTACAGTAACAGTCACTTCATCCTGCAGATACTTGAAGCCGTCTCAGGGTTTTTGGAGCATGCGCCTTTAAACTGTGTCTTTTGTCTTCTGATTTATGGACTCATATTAGCACCGACGTGTGGAGAAGACGTGGCTGAGAAAGTCTGTTTAACCTGTATTTATGTTTTTTGTGGACGAGTGGCTTTGAGGGTTTTCCTTTCATGCCTCACCTGACATGTTCATAAGCAGTAGAGTAACACCGGACTGTAGAAATACATGATTTCAAGATTTCAATACATGATGTCAATGGACAAGCGTCCATAATTATAAAAATGTGACAAAAGTATGTTTAAAAACATGGAGCAGATGTTTTCACCTTCCTTATTATCCCCGTTGCCCTTAAGTTGTTCATTCATCTTTTTTAGGAGTCGAAATGGTCTCATTTGCCTAATTTGAGTCTCCTAATAAATGAACTGGTAGCTATTTTGAAAGATATTTTGTAGCTTATATAAAATGAGTTGGCTGCCTGCCTTTCATCAGGTCCTGAAACCAAAGTGAAGCTCCTGACCTGTTTTGGAGATCTGGGTGGGTGGAGGTGGAGTTGGAGGTTTTTCTGTAGAGAGAATCCAGCTGTTCAGGTTTGTACGTGGATGAAATAAGTGTTGAAACCAAAGTGAAGCTCCTGACCTGTGACGTAGATCCAGCCGGGTGGAGACTCTCCACGACTGCTGATGTGACACTTGTAGACGCCTTCATCAGACTTGGTAACATGGTGGATGGTCATGTGACCTGTAGGCTCAGTCCCGATGAGGGAGCCATCTTTATAGAAATCAGCCGGGAGCTCGGAGGAGTCCTCTGTCTTACACTGAAGACTGACATCATGTCCCTCCATCACAGGGAGGACAGGACTCTGCAGGATCACTGCTCCACCTCAACACAGAGACAAACTACAGCATTTCATCCATTTCCACACAGACTCATCAACACTAACTCCACAGTCTGATCTTACCAGGTACAACAGTGATGCTGATGCTGTTACTGGTTGATCCATTACTGGACTCACACCAGTAAACTCCACTGTCCAATGGGAGGGTGAAGCTGATGTTACAGGAAGAACCAGATGATCTTCCCCAACCATCTCCACACTGGCTCCTCCTTCTAGCCGTGTTCCTCCTCAGTGTCCATCCAGCAGAGCTGTCGTCCTCCTCACAGCTCAGAGACACAGAGTCTCCTTTAAACAGCTGAGAGAAGCTGGGACTCACAGTCAGACGAGCTGTGAGGGAAAATTAGGTCTAGACATTTTCAATCAAACAAAATAACTCTAACCTAAGTCTCTAAGTCTCCTTTTGGTTTCCAGTTTCCTCCCACAGTCCAAAGACATGCACCTTTCTTTAATTAGTGACTAAGTTACCTGTACATAAACAACAGCCTACTGTACTACCACTACTCTATAGATTTTTTACTGTACCAATATTTATTTAACACAAAACAAGCCAGAAACAAAAAACATTGGCTTTTTGGCTTCAGTTTTGTTAAATAAATATTGTGCATAAATAACATTTCTATAAAGTTTGCATCAATCTTGGAAATTAAAAAAATAATTATTAAACAATTATTTTCTGGATTAAAAAAGCTGAGTTTGTTTTATTGACAGTCTTATAGCAGAAGTTCACTGACCTTGGTCTGTTGTGCAGCACAGCAGTGAAATCACAGCTAAAGAGAAACACCAAAAATGTTTGTCTGATGTTCATATTCAACAAGACAAACTCAAAAGTGGAAACAGTTGGTGACAGACTGGTGAATGACTCACTCTCTCTCTGTTACACAGATACGAAAGATCTTTAAACAATAACCACAGCTAAAATAACATGTTTCTTCTGGTTATGTTTTCTACAGTTTTTGATGAACTGTAACTGTATATACTTATAATAAAGTATTTTATTTACTTCCTTATTTTTTTATCTAACATGCACAGAATGATTAGTGGGTCCAGGCCAGTTGGCTTGAACAGGTAAACAGTTGGCTACCTGTTCCTTGGCCAGAAACCACATAACTTCTCCTGAATCTCAGGTTCAACAGTTGATCTGAGGCGTCTTTCCAGCACCATGTCATGAACATCCCAAAGAAGGCTCAGCAGTGTGTTATCCATATAATGGCAATAACTGGAGAACACTCTCTGCCTCTTCGTTATAAACGCACTGAAATTACTTACACAGCAGCCACAGTAGAGACGTTTCCTTCATCCCGCTTTTTGGTGATGTTGAGAGGACAGTTCAACGTTAAACACTGGACCTTCTTCTGAGATTGTTGCTGTCAGTGTTGAAGTTCTGCAGGTCTAGAAAAAAACCTGCAGAAAATTCCAGGTCTTATTTTACTTGTAGTATTGCAAACAAGCGAATCAGAAAAAAATGCAGAAATGTGAGAGTTAACCACCAACTAAACGTGGCCACGTGATGCCTTCACCGACCGTCAGACTAACACTGAATGATGCAGTTGGTGCTTTTTATAATCAAGTGACAAGCGGTATCTTCCTGTAAGACGGTTTAGTCGAGAAAAAGTGAGGCAGAGGTCATTTTGTACGTGCAGGTCTACGCAAGTTAGCGTTTGCTTTTTAATCCTGAACTTTGGCCAGAAAAACAGATAAATTCTCGGTGTGGCTCCACACTATCAGCTGGACAGCAGTTGAATGTGTAAGGCACCTCCAGAAACCCATGACTCTTGTAAAAGACCAGAGATTCATAGACAGGCAAATCAAATATGCACCAAAGGTTCTGAACCACTGTTTGAGTGATGGACTTGAGTGTTTTCTTTTTAACCTTTAACTGTGAAATGGCCACTTTGCAACGTCCATTTCAACATTAGTATTATAGGTTAATAATGAATCATTTTTCAAACAGATGGCCTGTTTATATAGCAAGCAACCTGGGGATCAGTGTCAGGAGAGACAGGGAGTCTGTGGAAGACTTCCTGTGTAGTACCAGCACCTCAGACGTCTCACCTGAAAGACTTCGAGGACTACAGACCAGTGGCGCTGTCCTCACGTCTGATGAAGACACTGGAAAGGCTGGTGTTTAACCGTCTCCACCAGACTTTAATCTGCATTAGAAGAATTAATGGACACTTTAATTACATATTTATAACAAGTTCTAAAAGCTGCAGAAGGATCATTTTCATAAACTAAACTATACTTAAAATAAAATGACTTATAGCAACTGATGATGGTCAGTTGCCTGATGTTATAACATGACACTGTAGAAATTAAAAATTGTGTGTGTTTTTACCTGATTGATTGAATAATTGACAGGTTGATTGATGAATTGATCGGTGCCTGTACTGTTTAAGGCCAGTGAAAGGTTCAGAGTGTTACCTGAGGGTCTGTCTCTATATAAAGACACCATGAGGACAGTGGAGATGACGTACGGACGGAACATCACCAGGTGGGGAATTGGTCTGAGGACAAGCTGGAGGGGGGACCATGTGGGGGCTGGGGCTCCAGAGGTGAGTGGGGCTGGAGGCAATTCTTTAAGCAGGGAGAAAATCAGTTAAATGTTTTTTGGGTTAAGACTTGGTTTAGATTAGATTTTTTATTTTTTAAACATTAATTTTGGATGTTCATAGGTAGGGTGAGGTCTTAGGGAATGCAGTGTGTCCAAGAGTGTCCTAAGAAAGATGGAAGCACTAATGTAGATCAGGAGGTAGAGCAGTTGTCCACCAATCAAAGGTCAGTAGTTTGATTCCCAGCTCCCTACATTGAACCTCATGTTGCTCCTGGTGGATAGCGCCCTGCCTGGCAGCTCTGCCATCATTAATGTGTGTGCGTGAATGGATGAATGAGATTAACACTGTAAAGTACTTTGACCTGTGAGTAAAGGTGAGAAGCACTTCACAAGTACAAACATTTACTGTCGCATTTGTCCTGTTTTTGTCTGTGCGCACTCTGGATGAACACAAATATTAGATTTGGAAAAGATGATGAAAGCAGTGATTGTGGTCATGGATAAGTCAATAACTTCTTCTAATGGATTTACTTCTCCAGTGATGGAGCCGTACTGTGTTTAACACTTAAGAACATTTAAAGTCCAGGATTAAAACCTAAACCCGTTATTATGTAGGTGCTTTTTTGGCCTCCAGTTTGAACAGGAATTTACATTTAACAGCAAGCTGACATATTCACCACATCCACGATCATTTTATTCTGTCAGTTTACCAGAATTAGCTAATAAAACCAAAGTACAGCGGACGCTGATGGCAATGTCATATTGTAATATTAATCCTCTGCAAGTTACCACAGTTGATTCTGGGGGGAACATAAACGCTTACACAGATTTCACTCAGATTATGGTACATAGTTAAAACTTTTACTGGATTATAATTTGTTGCGGTTTAGTATTGTTTTGTTGACACTTAGCCTATTGAGAAAATATGTTTTCACTATTTTCAGTATAATACAAGAAGCTACAAGTCAACAAACTTCTAAAATGACCAAACAGTTAAACCAACACCTCTAAAAATCAAACATTTTCAGTTTTATAAAGGTGATTTTTTGCAGGACCGTTGGATTATACAGGCTTAGTTTTAACTCGTTGTACCTAATAAACTGACAACCAAAGGAGTGAAGAGACAGATGGACAACGCAAATGAAAAACATGCAAAATGCTTTCACTTCCTTTACACCTTTTTGGTTAGATTGTGCTGATCAGAATCACTCACTAACACAGTACAACAGCATTAAAACATGGCACAGCTGGAACATAATAGCAAAACACAGAAACCACAGTCAGAATAGACTTTCCAGAATCAGCTGGAAATGAAAACCACGAGCTTAAAAACAGGTGAGGACACTTGATGACACCAAAGATGCAGCTGTTGGTTTGCCACAGCCTCATTTCGGCAATTTCACCTTAGGTCTTTAGAACCACCGGAAACAGTTTATCATGTCACAGTGACAGTAAGTGGTTTATATAAAGAAAAAAAATCCATGTAATAATTCGGTTTAAAAGTCCAGCTCTGTGCTGAATGTCTCATTCTTATTCGTCAGTCAGTTCCTGTTCAGTTTCACTTGGAGTTTGGTGGACTTTACTGCATTAGAAGTGTCAATGGACACTGTGATTACATATTTATAACAAGTGCTAAAAGGTGCAGAAGAATCATTTTCATATAATAAACTATACTTAAAATAAAATGCCTTATAACAACCGATGATGGTCAGTTGACTGATGTTATAACATGAAACTGTAGAAATTAAAAATTCTTATTAGTACATGAATTTTAATGGCCTTAACACTGTCCAACTTCAGATTAAACGAGACAGAGTGTGTGTGTGTTTTAACTTATTGATGAGTGTGTGTAGTGTTTGTAAGGCCAGTGAAAGGTTCAGAGCGTTACCTGAGGGTCTGTGTCCATATAAAGACACCATGAGGACAGTGGAGATGAAGTATGGACAGAACACGACCAGGTGGAGAATCGGTCTGAGGACAAGCTGGAGGGGGGACCATGTGGGGGCTGGGGCTCCAGAGGTGAGTGGGGCTGCAGTGGTTGGTGGGTCTGGAAGTAATTCTTTAAGCAGGGAGAAAAATCAGGTAAAGGTTAAGAAGCAGGTATCATGGCTGAAGGTGCAACTTATTCTTTGAAGTGAAGCTGGTGAAATATGATGAGATGCTGTCCGAGGCCAGATCTTGACAGACTGTACAGTCACATGGAAAAGGTTTCTTTATGCAGGGAAATACAATCTTAATAAATAAAAAAGAGAGTATAAAAAAGTTACAATTAAACCATGAAAAGTACATTTGTGTAAAGTTATTAAGGTGTCCCGTGCCTTCATAATGGAAAGAAATTTTAAAGCAGCACCTCTCCACACATTAAATATGTATTTGACATGATAGCAGAAGTCCACTGTCCTTGGTCTGTTGTGCAGCACAGCAGTGAGGACACAGCTAAAGAGAAATCACACAAATGTTCACATTCAACAAGTGTGTTTGTAAAAAATGATCTTTAAAAAAATAACCACAGATATGATGAAATGATTCATCTGATAATATTATTTACAGTTTTTGACAAGCTAGTAATGATCCATTCTACTACTACTACTACTACTTCTCTTTCGGCTTTTCCCATCAGGGGTCGCCACAGCGAATCATCCTTTTCCACTTCACTCTATCCTGGGCATCTTCCTCTCTGACACCAGCTAACCTCATGTCCTCTGTTAGAACATCCATATATCTCCTCTTTGGTCGTCCTCTCGCCCTCTTGCCTGGCAGCTCCATCTCCAACATCCTTCTACCAATATATTCACTATCCCTCCTCTGCACATGTCCAAACCATCTCAATCTGGCCTCTCTGACTTTGTTGCTAATACAGGCAACGTGCGCTGTCCCTCTGATTGACTCGTTCCTAATTCTATCCAACCTTGTCACTCCTAAGAAGAACCTCAACATCTTCATCTCTGCTGCTTCCATCTCTGCCTCTTGTCTCTTTCTCACTGCTACTGTCTCTAACCCATAGAGCAGAGCTGGTCTCACCACTGTCCTGTACACCTTTCCTTTGAGTCTTGCTGACACTCTTCTGTCACACAACACTCCTGACACTTTCCTCCACCCATTCCAACCTGCCTGCACTCGCCTCTTCACCTCTTTTCCACACTCCCCATCACACTGAACTGTTGACCCCAAGTACTTAAACTCCTGCACCTTCTTCACCTCAGCCCCCTGTAACCTCACGCTTCTACCTTGCTCCCTCTCGTTTACACACATGTATTCTGTCTTAATACGACTGACTTTCATACCTCTTCTTTCCAGAGCAAACCTCCACCTCTCCAGCTGTTCCTCCACCTGCTCTCTACTCTCACTGCAAATCACAATGTCATCTGCAAACATCATTGTCCAGGGAGATTTCTGTCTGACCTCGTCTGTCAACCTGTCCATCAGCATAGCAAACAAGAAGGGACTCAAAGCCGATCCTTGGTGTAGTCCCACCTCCACCTTGAACTCCTCTGTCTGACCTACAGCACATCTCACCACCGTCATGCTCCTCTCATACATGTCCTGAACTACTCTGACGTACTTCTCTGCCACTCCCGACATCCTCATACAGTACCACAGCTCCTCCCTCGGCACCCTGTCATACGCCTTCTCTAAATCCACAAACACACAATGCAGCTCCTTCTGACCATCTCTGTACTTTTCCATCAACAACCTCAAAGCGAAAATGACATCCGTGGTGCTCTTACGGGGCATGAAACCATACTGCTGCTCACAAATCTCCACCTCCTTCCTAAGCCTGGCCTCCACTACTCTTTCCCACAGCTTCATTGTGTGGCTCATCAGCTTTATCCCTCTGTAGTTGCTGCAGTTCTGCGTGTCACCCTTGTTCTTAAAGATCGGCACCAGAACGCTTCTCCTCCATTCCTCAGGCATCTTCTCACTCTCTAAAATCCTGTTAAACAGACCTGTCAGAAACTCCACTGCTGTCTCTCCTAGACACTTCCACACCTCCACAGGTATGTCATCAGGGCCAACAGCCTTTCCGCTCTTCATCCTTTTCAGAGCCTTCCTCACCTCATCCTTTCTAATCTCTCCTATTTCCTGCTCCACAATAGCCACATCTTCCTCCCTTCTTTCCCTGTCATTTTCCTCATTCATCAGCTCCTCAAAATACTCCTTCCATCTTCTCTGCACACTCTCCTGGCTTGTTAGCACCTTTCCATCTCTGTCTTTAATCATCCTTATCTGTTGCACATCTTTCCCATCTCTATCTCTCTGTCTGGCTATCCTGTACAAGTCCTTCTCTCCTTCCTTCGTGTCTAACCTGTCGTACAGCTCATCGTAAGCTTTCTGTTTGGCCTTTGCCACCTCCCTCTTCACACTGCGCTGCACTTCCTTGTACTCCTGTCTACTTTCCTCAGTCCTTTCTACATCCCACTTCCTTTTAGCTAACCTCTTCCTCTGGATGCAGTCCTGTACTTCCTTATTCCACCACCAAGTGTCTTTATCATCTTTCCTCTTTCCAGATGACACAGCAAGCACCTTCCTACCTGTTTCCCTGATTACCTCTGCTGTAGTTTCCCAATCATCTGGGAGCTCCTCCTGACCACCCAAAGCCTGTCTCAACTTCTGCCTGAATTCCTCACAAGTTTCTTCATTCTTTAGCTTCCACCACTTGGTCTTCTTTTCTGTCTTTCCTCTCTTCTTCTTCCTGACCACCAGAGTCATCTTACACACCACCATGCGGTGCTGTCTTGCTACACTCTCTCCTACCACCACTTTACAGTCACTAACCTCTCTCAAATGACCTCGTCTACATAGGATGTAGTCCACCTGTGTGCTCCTACCTCCACTCTTGTATGTCACTCTATGTTCCTCTCTCTTCTGGAAGTAAGTGTTAACTACAGCCATTTCCATCCTCTTAGCAAAGTCCACTACCATCTGTCCTTCTGGATTCCTGTCCTTTACACCAAACCTGCCCATTACCTCCTCATCACCTCTGTTCACCTCACCAGCATGCCCATTGAAGTCTGCTCCAACAACTAGTCTCTCTCCTCTGGGGATACTCTCTACAACCTCATCAAACTCACTCCAGAATCTCTCCTTCTCTTCTAACTCACAGCCAACTTGTGGAGCATACCCACTGACTATGTTCACCATCACACCTTCGATTTCTAGCTTTAGGCTCATCACCCTGTCTGAGACTCTTTTCACCTCTAGAACATTGTTCACAAACTCCCCCTTCAGGATCACTCCTACTCCGTTTCTCTTCCTATCCACACCATGGTAGAACAGTTTGTATCCTCCTCCAATACTACGTGCTTTGCTGCCCTTCCACCTCGTCTCCTGCACACACAGTACATCTACCTGCCTTCTCTCCATCATGTCTGCCAGCTCTCTACATTTCCCTATCATTGTGCCAACGTTAAGAGTCCCTACTCTCAAATCTAAGCTCCTGCCTTTCCCCTTCTCTCTCTGACCACGCACCCTTCTGCCTCCTCTCCTTCTTCGACCAACAGTAGTCCAATTTCCACCGGCACCCTGTAGGTTAACAGCACCGATGGCGGTCGTTGTTAACCCGGGCCTCGACCGATCCGGTATGAAAGTGGTATGGATGACTCGCATGGTTGTACTTGGCAAAATTTTACGCCGGATGCCCTTCCTGACGCAACCCTCTCTATTTATCCGGGCTTGGGACCGGCACAGAAGTTACTGGCTTGCAACCCCTGTGGCCCTTCTGGCCTGTCAGTACTGATCTCGCCTTCCTCACCCTGAGGACCCCCTTCAGAGCTCGTTTTGACCACAGGGTTCTCAGGATGCCACCACAAAAGACACAAACAAAATTTTGACCATAACTCACAGTAGTTGCTTGCACTGTGAGACATATGAAGAAGTCTGGTTCAGATCAGGCAGGCCAGGCAGTACCCCAACAGAACTATGAACTATGGTGCCCCCAGGTGGTTTCCTTCTCAGGGACCCCGCAGGATTTCCAAGAAGGCCAGATACTTTGAAATGCTGGTTGCAGCATAAATACAGATTTCGGTCAAAGGCTTCCTCTAAGTGACTGTCACTCACACATCCTTGACTGAATCATTAGGCGGATTATCCAAGTCAGCAGTGTTTTTTACAGGAGAAACTCTCCTCCACCTCTGACTTATTTTGGATGCATTTCGCAAACTGTTTAATGGCACAAATTAGTCAATGGGAAACTGCATTTTTTTACATCACTGTGGCAGTGAACTGTGGCACCAAATTCTGAAAAATTTCAGGATTCCAGAGACTGTGTGGAAGAGGCAATTCTTTGGTCAGAACTACAATTTACACCCAGCCAGCTGCTTTTTACTGTCCCCATTCCCACCTGGCAGCTCTTAACCCCAGTTTTTACCCGTCTCACATCATGAGAAAATGAACTAAAGTCAACAGACAAACCTGCTGCACTATCAGCGTCTGACACGCGTCACTTGATTTGGGATCTTTTCGTCAGCTGATTCTCTCGCACTGCAACAGTCAGATCAACTTGTGACCACAGTGTCCGTGTCATTACTGCGGTTTTCTCTAACTGCATCACTGTTGTCCCTCATTTAATGTCAGAAATAAACCATCTTAAAGTCTGGAAGCAGTTTGATCAACTTGTGACACTCCAGGTCTAAAGTCATTTGATTTCTCCAGAAAGTGACACACGTCTTAACAAAAACACACAGCAAACTAGTTGACATCTCCATAGATCAAAAGAACATCAAATCAATATGCATGGAGATGGCCACACAACTAATGGTGGAATCTTGTAGGCTTTTTTAATCTTTGCATGTCAACCACATCAAAACATTTCCTTTTTTTTCTGCTAAGCTCTTGATTCTCATTAGACGACCTAATGGAACTGTGACGTTCCTGTGGAGAAAGGGACACCTGAGGAACTTGTGAGTGAGTGGGTAAGAAGGTTCAGAAGTCTGTCCTAAGTCTGCATTTGATGTAGTGTGTTGTTCATTACTAAAGGTAAACTATGTTTTATTTTCACTTTTGTTAGATTGAATGCAAATCCTGTTGATTCTGGTTTCATTTGCTTTGTGTGGAAAACCAACACAAAGACTGCTTTTCTGTGCCCAGCCTGCCAGACAGCAACAGGAATACGAAATCTGATTTAAGCCCGAAAATGAAAAATTGTTTTGTATGAATAAAATTCATTGTTGACTTGTCCTGTTAACTGGTTTGTTGTGTTTTTGTTAAGAGTTTTTGTTAATTACTTTAGAGTAATTTGGAGTGTCACAAGTTGATCAAACTGCTTCCAGACTTGTAAGATGGTTTATTTCTGAGATGTAGTTACAGACAACAGCAGTAATGTTCAAAGTCCGACTGAATAACTTCATCTGGGACACGTTTACGCAAACAGAGGCCCAAAGACAAATATAGTGACGTACAGATTTAACATTTTATTAGAAACAGACCAAGGCAACACACAAGCAGAGGCCTCGCTGCTCGTTCCTTCCGTATTTACGTGCATCGTTCAAACTGCGTCCGGGTGTTGACGTCACCTTCACTCGAACAAAACAAGCCTCAAAAGAACAATTACATGCAAGTTTATTGGTAATGAAACGAACAACAGACAAACTGGGACATACGACATATGTGTTGACTTCCTGCTTTGCCGGCATGTGTTGCCGCCTGGTAGCTCAACGGTTAGAGCAACTGGACAACAAAAACGGACGCTGCGGGATCGAGTCCCGGCGCAGGACATTCTAGTTCCCACTGGTGCAGCGAAACAGAGGCGAAGATAAATTTCACGACAATAAACGTGTGTGTTCGCGAACTGCCGAATAAAGCCTCTTCTTCTATTCGTTATTATACTATAACATTTATTACTTATAATAAATTATATATATACCGTTTATTACTGCAAATCACACGATCTGTCCTTGCGACAGGGGGCGGGCACTGAAACGAAATGAAAACGAAACTACTGTCAGATCCATTTCAGGAAATGGAGTTCGTTCAACATGGTCATTAAATATTAGAATAAAACGAAGTAAAGGATGTTTGCTTCAAAATGGACCGTGTTCGTGTGTGTGACCACGTGTTTTCTGACGTGTTCTGGCTCTGAAGGTAAGCAGAACTAGTCACTGTAATGGAAACCTGCTTATACCACAGACAGCAGGACTGAAACGGAGCTTCGTCTTTGGCTTCAATATTTCTAATAATAGATCCGTACGTGGATCGTGGACATCAGGTTTTCGAAGACCGACCCACCGGTAGTTTG